>OX155978.1:1199141-1214141 GCA_944548615.1 Micropterix aruncella
GTGCGTGCCGTGGACGCCAGTGCGTAATGAGCCTAAGGTGTTAACAGACACGGACAAATGACCTACCGCTATCACCGATCATATACATACCACAGTATACCAGACAGTGGCTTCTCTTAGAACGAAATTAAAATTGAAGCGAATATATCACGAGTCTTAAGGGCTCGGATATGGCCGCCAGATGTCCCGCTACTCGGCACACGCAGATATCCAAACGTTTAAAAGGCAAAGGCATTCATCGGGACGTACCCCTCTGCCCACATTCCTAGCTGCCAAATCGCAGTATGGCATTGAGCAATCTAATACGCTATATAATCAATGCTATTATAAAGCCATCTCTCATCAGGCCCAAATAAAAACATGGCTACGCAGCAACACCGACGAAACCCACCTTACAGAATGGAAAAAAAATGCAGGATGCAGGCAAACAAAGAACGCGGTTCCGGAAGCGTCTAAAAAACTTGCCGCAACCTCACCAGATTAAAAAGGGACAAAATCCGTAAAGTCATAGGTACTAGGACAGGCCACTGTCCCCTAAACAAACACCTGTTTACCATAGGTGTGACAGACAGCCCTCTATGCAGAGGATGCATGGAGGAAGAAAGAAACGCCACAGCATGTGCTCATGGAATGCAGGAGCGTGGCAGAGCAACGGGCAAGAATACTATAATCTCCAGCATCTGTCCCGGAGGCCTGTAGCAACCCAAACAGGCTGCTAACCTTCTGGGACAGCCTGGGTTGGCTGGAGTAACATATATAAAACACATGAGCCACGCACAACGGCCCAATCAAGAGGCCAATTGTGGGAAAAAGCCTGGATAAACTAACTAACTAACTAACTAAGCCATCTCTCATCTGTTAACACCTTTTACAAAGCAATTTAATCGATCGAGTCTCTGTCACTCATTACCAGTCCTTTTCGGTCAACTCAGAGAACATTTTGTCCTTGATCTTCTTCTTCGGATCCTCGGTGATCGTGGTCTCAACAGCCTTGACCTTACCGAGCATAAACTCCAGTTCGGCACATGTTAAGTTCGTTCCCCGCAGCTCCAGAGGACCGATGAACTGCGACTTGAGCGTTCCCTCGTAGTAGACGAAGACGCTGGGGAGATTGTTCTCCGGGTAGTTAGGGATGCAGGTCTGAGCGACGGCTTTTAGAAACTTGGTGTAGGGGAACTTTGCCGCTAGCTGCGTCAGGTGTTGGTTGAGTAACGCACACAACGGCACGCTAAAACAAAAGAGAAATTAAGATCATTAACCTTTCGGATCATTAATCTTCCAGCCTTCGCGTGGAAAATTGGCACCGCACCATTTTAGTCGATTTTGTGAATAAACTAACAATATCGTTTTTCTATGAATTCTCTCTTGCCCGTGTAGTAAAAATACTTTGCATATTGGACATCCACAAAAATTAGACAACTTGGCTACGTGTTTAGGGATCTCCGCAACATATTAGACGGACATACTATTAACCCCTTGAGCGGCAAACGGAACAATTGTCCCACAATTGAAATTACCGTAGAGCGGCAAAGGGGACATCTGTCCCAGCCGAGATCGGCGCCGATGTTTTCCAATTATTTACCCTTGATACCTCACATAAATCATACGGCCTGTGGTATGTGCGAAAAGAGGAGAAGATTCTCTGTCGTTAACTAGTTGGTTCATTATTTTTCATACAGTCGCCATTTTTTAGTCTATGATTGAACCAAACCAAACCAAAAACTTCAATATTCATGTTGATTTTCAACACCAAATATTTTTTTATTTTTGTATTTATTTTATTTATTTATTTATTTATTTATAACGTACAAGAACAAAAAAATACAAGGACATGCATACTGTTGTACATGAGGAATAATTAAGAACTAACATTATTATAGCGAAAAACATAGCTCTATGCATATAAATATGCTAGCATATCCGAATGAGGCGAAATCGCACAACCAACTAGACCTAGAAGGTCTGTCTCTGGCTGTGCTGTGTTATACCAACTGTATTTTTGTAACTCGCGAACTGACGAAGGTGATCAATTTTAAATATTTCTAAATCTAACAAATGTGTTGTTTACACAAATTAAAGTAAAATTTAAAGTAGAAAAAATAAATATATATGTATGCAATTAAGGGCTAAAAATAAAGTAAACTTTACATTATATACAATAAATTTAAGTGGAAAATAAGTAATAATATATACAAATATATGAATAAACACTACATTCTAGTATATATGTTTAAGAAAATGATATGTAATATTGCACAATTTTACAAATACATATTTTTTTAAATATTCACCCTACAGTATTAATAAGGTCTTTAGTTTTTGAACGCCCAATATCTAGAAGCCAGTTTTTTACTTTACCTTTAAAAGTTACATAATTTTTCACGTTTTTCGTGGTTTCACATGGTGAGTTATAAACTTTCGGGGCGATAAAAAAACATTGTCTTCGGGCAAATGTGCTTTTAACCTTTGGAATTGTGAAAAATTCCTTACCAGCATTTCTCGTTAAATACAATTGTTGACTTCTTGCTCTGTACTCTTTAGTTTTGTGAAAGCTTACAAGGCACTGCTTAATAAATAGCTGGCAGATATCCAAAACCTTAAACTCCGCAAAGAGCTGGTTTGAACTGTACCGAGGAGGCTTTTTGTTTATGACTCTTATTAGTAACTTTTGTGCTTTTAATAGTCGGTCCATTGTTGTTTTTGTACATGAGCCCCAGACTATAATTCCATGCACCCATATACTTTGACCAAGAGCCATTACACCATTCGCAGTGTTTCTTTACTCAGTACATTCCTAAGTTCGCGGAACACGTACAGTAATTTCCTCGTTCGCGCCGTAAGCGATTTTATTTGGAATTCCCAATTTAGTTTGGAATCTATTTCTATGCCTAAATATCTAATTTTTTTTTCAATGTTTATATGCTCACATTTGCAATTATTCTGGGTTGAAGATACACTGCAGTTAAATTGGTGAATTTTTAAGGGTAATACGTTGAAGGTTAGGTTGGGTCTGAGTGAAAATGCTAGGTACTTCGTCTTCGAGATATTGAGTGTCAATATATTCGATCAAGCCATGTTTTAATACTGTTCAGGGAGCATTGCGCGTCTGTAAACGCTTCATCCCAAGTATCTGCCTCAATTATGACAGCGGTGTTATCTGCAAATGAGATTATGGCTCCTTTACCTTCAAGTGTCATATCACATAAATCGTTGACATACATCAGAAAGAGTAAAGGACCCAATACGCTGCCCTGCGGCACCCCATATAAAACATTATGTTTATTACTTTCCTGATCCCCTATCGCAGTGATCTGTGACCTGTTTGTAAGAAAACTTTCGAGCCATTCATTAGCTTTACCAGAAATACCAAAAAGGTGAAGCTTTCTTATTAGGATTGTGTGAGAGACTGTATCAAAGGCTTTAGACAGGTCGAGGAAAATACCAAGTACTTTTTTCTTTTCGTCAAGTTTTTTGGCAATAAGTTCTGTAACCGAACTTATGGCCTCGTTTGCTCCCCGACCTTGTCTAAAGCCATATTGATTGTTTGATAGTAAGTTCGCAGATTCCAGGTGGTGCATAAGCCTAGATTTGGCCACTTTCTCGATCACTTTTGATACTACACTCAACAGGGAATAAGTAAAACGAAGTCATAGGTTGAATGAAGCATATTATAATTATTATAAAAGTATTCACAATTTCTTGTATAGGGTGATTTATTTCCAGAAAAAACATAGAAATGTTGGACAAGGCAGTTTTTTTCTGTACCACAACTTTGACAGATAATTCTAAATAATGCTTATTGCTTTACAAAACGACGTTACACGTATCTGATAGCAAATTTCAACAGGAATATAAAACAGGTCTTCTTTATACGATCCGTATAGTAGTTTCGGAGTAATCGTCGTTTTCCTGAAACGCTATATTTTTGTTGTGATGTAATCTTTTTCTTCGCGTTCTCGAAGAGAAACTACAATTCAAACGTCAGCGCTCGAGGTATTAAATTGACATATTATGCGCTATGTGAGTCCATTTTATACTACGACATTATTGGTTGGGGAGGATGTCCGAAAACGGCTCTTCAACCACTTCTTGTCGCGCAAAAAGGTTTGATCAAAATAATATTAAGGAAACCGTTTACGTATGCATCAGATCTCACATTTAAGGAAATGCATGTTTTAGAAGTGCGCATGTTATATGTGAAAATGATTTTAGGTCGGATCGTTCTTAAGGAAAAAATTCAATCCCAGCAAACTAAACACACAAGACGTGCCAATAGTGACTACGTTGCAGTTCCCCGAAGGAGTACGTCATTTGGCCAAAAAAAAAACACTTATCTAGGGCCTAGGATATATAACATCCTACCTGCAGGTATAAATTAGCCCGAGCATTTCAATTTTTAAGAAACAACTGGTCTCGTGGATGCTTGGGCCAGGAAGGTCCCGAATACATCAAGAACTCTCAACTATCTAGCTTTGTTTGGCTGCACTTTGTGACTAATTACAATTATTTTAATTTTTCTTTGTGACTATTTTATTTTATTAGAAACTTTACTATTACTGGTATTATAATTTTATTGTGACTTTTTATTTTTCTTACAAATATTACAAATTTTATTTATAATTTAAGTTATGACTATATAGTGTATTATTAACTGAAGGATAAGTGTATTTAATTATCTATTTATTTCAATGTTTTATTTTACTATAATTATATATTTACATATTTTATTTTTATACATATTTTTATTTGATTCAAGGTTTTTTTTCCATTTTCGATTTTTTTTCTTTTTGTTTAAACTACTTTTTTTTTCATTTGAATATGTTTTCTTTTTTAAACTAGTATTTGTTTAATATGTTTGCCCTAGAACAAGTGTTTACTTAGTTGGGCGACATGGGACCGATCTTCACTACAAGCGTGACACAACTTGCTGTGGGTTTTATCTAAAGTGTAGATATTAAGTATGATTTGTTACGCTTGTTGCATATTATGTACATTACCATAAATAAATAAAATAGAAATAAATACAATATACTCGACTAACAAAATTAATTACTAGGTAACAAGAGGAGAATTCATGAAAAAACGATATTGTTAGTATCTATTTACAAAATTGACCAAAAAGTTGCGATGCACTTTTTTGAGCGCGAAGGCTGGCTTTCGATCGGTTAACCCCTCAAACCCCGATTGGCCGATATCGGCCACAACATGATTCAGAGTGACGGCCCCGTTTTAATTTTATTTTAATTTCATGTTTTATTTTATTATGTTAATATGTTTCATTTTATTTATGGGTACAGTGGTTTGGTAGTAATTAATGTTTTGGTGGGACAGTATCGTAATTATTTTAAAAAAATAATTTTTACTAAAATTTTTTGGGACATCAACTTGTCAATCGGCTGAGGGGCCGAGGCCTGAAGGGTTAATAAGAGCTGCCTAGCAATTTTAATGACAGTTTTATCTTATTTTTACCACAAAACATGTTTTCTTATTCGGTTAAGGTTACCTGTAAGATATTGCTTCAACGCAACTAGCTCGCTGATTTGCTTCAAGAAATAAAGTATTTTATCATTATTATATCACCGATAATATGTTTTCAACTTAAAACAATGGGTTAACAAAAACAATCTCAAAATGGCCAATTTCAGTGGTGTTTGTAATGACAATTTATAGAGGAAAATAAAAGTCGAAAGTTCTTGAAAGTCGCGTGCTTTCGAGTTCAGTCCCAGCTGACGAACCGCCAACTTGCATATTTTTAAACCGATTTACTTCCGTCGATGAGAAAAATGCCACAAGTGCCAAGTTTAAAAATAGCACATTCTTACAGATGTTTTTACTTCGTTTTGACGTTATCTGTTTGCCTTTCATCCAACAGCAAACGGATGTCTTTTTTAATATATTGTTGTTTGCTGGAAGTATTAAAACTGATATGAAAAATAATGTTTCCTTCTTCTTTGCCTTTCTAAGTGTTCGCCCACCGCAATATAAAAGTTGACTTGAATCAAAACCAAAAATAAATTGGTCAGGGGTGTACTTAACCCTTGAGCACTGATATAGGTCTGACAGACTCCTATCCCCAAATAGAAACTATTGCTGTCTCGAACTGCTGCGCATGAGGGTGTTGTACACTTAGGTAGCTTCGAGTTGGTTAGTGCTCTGCTAGCTATTGTATGAAAAAAAATACAGTTTTATCTTTTTATCTATTTGGATCTAACCGAAAACAGACTGGATAAACTTGAGCGCCTACAGAACGTTTGCATAAGGTACATATTTAATCTGAAGAAGTATGGCCATGTTTCCGAGTACTGAGCAAAATTGCAATGGCGTCGTATACGGGACTGGAGAAATTTGCATATCCTTTCTTTTCTATATAATGTCCTAAACAATCCTACATCTCCCTCCTACCTCAACGAGGCTTTTACCGGGTTAGGAAGTCATGGTCTCCCACTTTGTTCAAGTCAGAATAATATCCTACGTATCCCAAAACACAATACCACTTTTTTTCATACTCCTTCTCTGTACATGCAGCTCGACTGTGGAATCAGCTTTCTTTAACTATTAGAGGCGCTAGCTCGCTGTTCAACTTTAAGCAATCATTGAAAAATCACTTCCTTTCGCAATAAATATGAACCATAAATTCTAACCTTTCCCCACCCTTTCCTTACCTTATTTTGGCAGTTTATTTATTTACTTATTTATTTATTTGTTAATATATTAAAATATGTATGTATATATGTAATATGTCCAACTCAAAAATGTATTTATTTATTTACTTTTTACTTTAGATACACACAAATGTATATTATATGTTATAATTTAAAATTTAATTTTAATTCGAAGTGCTGTTCTATGCGCTTGACCGCCTGAAAACCGCCTTTCTGCGGAAACTGGCACAATATGGCCAAATACAACTTCAATCCAAAATTTCCGTCCGCCAATAGCGAAGAATAATAAAAAAAATTAGCAACCTGTCATTTTCGTCGACCATATTTACTGCCCGCGACGTGATCAAAATAGTGATTGTGAAGTGTTTCTGTGCGATTTCCTGCAGAAACGTGAGTAATTTGCAGTCTAAATAAGTTTAGGAATGAGCATTAGTGATTTGAGATAGTCCATTTGCTGTTTATCACGTATTTTTAAGCAAAATGCTTCGGCGAAAACATATGCATAGCAAAAAAATGGCCGTATTTTGTTTCGTAATTTTTATGAAATAACCCGAAATATGACGTAATATTGCGTTAATTTACAGCCCCCGGTATGAGAATTTGGCATTAACAAAAAGCATTATGTGTAATGTCAGCAAAGTTCGAAAATTGAAATAAAGACTGGATCGAAACGAAATAAAGACTGGCGCGACGTGGATCGAAAATTACGCAACGAGGACTGCACGCATCTCTTTTGCACGCACGCAAGAAAGAGACAGATAGCTGTGTTTTTTTACCCGCTGATACCGGAGTCTAGAACAACGAATGTAGAAATGACGTACAAATAGAAATGTCCGACGTGATGAGGGGCAGGTCACGCAGCTGGCTGTTTTACGGACTATTTCGAGGGCCGTATGTTCGATCCGATTCGAATAATAAACCATGAAATGATCAAGTTAAAATACAGTAGAGCGTCGATTATCCGAACGTCGGTCAACCGAACGACCGCTTAACCGAACTGCTGCGGCCGCAGATTCTCGGTTAAAAACAGAACTCGATTGCCATGAATGTGATGAAGAAGACGTTCAAGAATGGATGAGGGTTGATGATGCAGATCCAGTATAACAAATCATGCAGGACAGCGATATTGTAGACCTCGTTAATGATAATGCTGACGCCGCCAGCATCTCATCGACTAGTGAATCAGAAAATGAAGATGAAAAAATACCTACACCTTCTGAAGCATTTACATGTCTAGATACTATCTTGCGATGGTTTGAAGCTCAAAATGAAAGCGACCAGTATCAGATATCTGTACTTAAAAAAGTGCGGAAATTAGCTGCTCATAAGCTGGTAGGCTTGCTTCGACAGACCAAAATTAAGGACTTTTTAAAGCGTTAATTCGTTCCTCTTCATGTACATGTATTACATACACACATATCTATTTTGTTCACTGGATTACTACTCACTATTGTAATAAATAATAAAAGTTAAAACAGATTACATAGATAATACATATTATTATGTCCATATATGGTTTTATTAATACAGTTTTTTATACAGTTCGATTATCCGAATAAATCGGTTTTCCGAACACCCTTGTCCCCCAATTAGTTCGGATAATCGACGCTCTACTGTAATACATGCTTTCAGTAATATAAGAGATGCGCTAATTTACCCCCTTTGCCTATTGTATATTCAATGACAATCGCACTTAAAAAGTAATCAGTTACGCATCGGAGCTGACACGCACATTTTTTAAAAATTTTGTTTCCAAATGTATATATATTGTTGCTTATATATTTTTTCTGACTAAACAATAAATAATTTGTAACTGAATATTTCACTACAACAATTTTGTAACCACTTTGATCTTCAATTATGCCTAGGCCTCTGTTTAGAGATCTCTGCATCATGACGCTGCCGTCCATTTATATAATGGAAGTAGCGCTGTTAGTTCGCAGAAATCTAGCCGATTTTTAAGTGAATGGTGTGCATCATCACTATCCAACAAATCCCGTAGCATGCTACGTTCGGTAAGTCATGCGTTATCCAAGTCGGAGAGGCTAGCCTATATCGCCGGCCCAGCGGTTTACAACAAATTCAGCGAGCACATTAGGCAGGCGCAATCTCTTGACGTGTTTAAGAGACGCCTTATGAGGTACCTTACACATAAGGCGTTTTACTCACTGGACGAATATTACTCGAGTGAAGTCTAAAATGCTTTGGTGGCTAAAGTATTTAATGATCTCTGCATTTTGTCTTGTATTTCTTCTTTTTACATTATTCTTGTGTTTTTTCTTCGTTTTGTTCTGTTTATTTTATCTTTTCTTTACGTTAAAAAAAAAATGTTTGTTTGCTAATATGTATGAATGTTCTGAATCTGTATCTGACTTGTATACCAGTATACTAATAAAATGAATATGAATATATGAAAGCATTACATTAAAAACAACTTTTCATAAAATTAATATTAAATTTCTATTACATACAATAAGTGCCTTCCTTCTAACAGGTGCTGCCTAGTTAGAAGTAACGCAGAATCAATGTGTTTTTTTAAATAATTGTTAGGTATTTTTTTGAATATAATAAAAAAAAAAAAAGAGAACATATCTCACCCCTGCTTGTAGAGATGAATGATGACCCACACACTTTTGCCGGCCTCATTGACCTCGCGTTTGTAGTCTATGCCTGAAATTTCTTGGACTTCTCCGTAGCGGGGTCGCAACGACTGTCTTCGCATTTCCGCCATCCGCTTCTTCCGGTAATCCTCAAATATCCTCTCGTCCTCGAGATCCTCCAATTCCATGTCATTCAGATCTTCCGAAATAGGCTTTTCTACGAAGGATAAGTATTTATTTTTATTTTATATTTACACAGGGTATTTATTATTTTTTTATTTGTTGAGTGGGGCTTTTCTAAGGTCTTTATGAGCCTTGTAACACTGCGACCATTGCTGATCTATTGTGTTTGCTACCTACTATAGTTCTGCGCTAAGCCTTGTGTCATTTAAGAACCGCAGCAGGCTTTTGGCGCCAGATTGTTTTACCTCCTCAGGTTGGAGGTAATGACAACCCAAGTGGGTGTATCTTTTACAAATCAGCGGGCCACACTCGCACATGAGGTGCTGGGGAGTTTCCTCTGCTCCTTGGCAGAACCTGCACATTTTTGTGTCTGAGCTTGAGGTTGAACATGTGTTTGTTCAGGCCACAATGCCCCGTGAGCGCCCTCACCAGTATGCGTAGATTGTTCCTATTTAGCGACAAGGCCTCACGGGTCGTCTTACGGTCGTAAGCCTTAATTAGCGCTTTGGAATGATTCAACCCTGGCGTGTTGTTCCAGTGGTTAACGGATTGTTCTAAACATATTTGTTTGAGCCAAGGTTCGGACCGTATAACGTTCCCTTTGCTCCCGTCTTAGCAAGTTCGTCGGCTTTTTCATTTCCCTCGATTCCTGCATGGCCGGTAACCCTTAGAATTACCCTGTTCTTTTCGCCCAGGGAATTTAGTAGTGATATGCAGTTTTGCACTAGCTTTGAATTAATGGTATTCGAGGCTAGTGCCATAAGAACTGCTTTGCTATCCGAGTGGATATAGATACGGTGGTTGGCGTAGTTGTTTTGGAGGTTGATATCCGCACATTCAATAATGGCGTATACCTCCGCTTGGAATATGGAGGCGTATTTCCCCAAGTTTACACATCTTTCGAAGTTTGGTCGCTCTCCATATATGCCACAGCCTAGGTCAAGTCCACAGGGTAACCACTCATTTCAAAAGAACTGGTATCTAAAGGCTCCGTGCGGCTTGGGCCTGATAACCTGTTTGTTATCTTAGGTCGGCACAAGTCACGGTTCATCTCCCATCCGGTAGCGTCCTGGAAGAGGGACTAACCTGGAAGGACCCTGCCTGCGACTGTAAGCCCATTACACTTCCCAGTGCCTCGCTGTAAGGCGTTGGCTTGGAGCTAGGGGGTGTCTATTAACTACGTGAGGCGTTTAGGGGGAAGGAGAGGGTTGAGCCGAATCTCACCCAATGGGGGGAGGTCCCCCCCCTCCGTCTCAGCAAATATAACGTATTTTGTTTTCCGCAAGAAACAGTGTAAAATTGCGAGACAACTGGATTAACAAAAGAAGTTTTTAAAAATAAATAATCTTTTTTAAATAAACCATCCAGTAGGGATGCAATACCACAAGGAGAAACCGAGATTATTACCCGGGGTAGCCTTCCGCATGAATAGGCCTTCTGAATAGGAGCTGAATCGTGAGTTGAGCCATTCCAAGAACAAAATACATCTTATGGCCCAAGCTGCATGAAACCATTCGCTACCATAAAATCGAAGACTATCGCGGTTGTTTGACATTATAAATAGGAAATTGATATTATAATATATCACGCGGTAAATTCGTTTTCTATCCTATTTATAATCATTCGCTACCAATTTATAACGGCAACTAGAGCTGTCAAATTAACGAAATTTATCATTCTGTCTCCCGTGAGGTGAGGGCAGAAGACTTATGACGAAAAACAAAACAAAACGTCAGAGGCCAATGCCTTACGGCGAGGCACCGGGAAAGGTAACAAGCGGGCAGCCTTGCCCCCTGACTACCAGTTTGGAAGGATATATCCATCTGGAATTAACCTTCAGGATACCTCCTACCTCCTGACTGGTCACAGGATCGAGGTCGCTTGCGCAGACCTCTCCCTTGTGAAGCGGTGATACGGTGTCGACCGAATCTATCGCGGACCACGGCATCCTTTGCCCGGCTTATTCACCCGGAATCAGGTGTTTGAATGGTCGTTTCAAGAGCAGTTGCCATAAGGTTAACAACCACCCTTGCTCTATAGGAAACATTGCTGTTCCCAGACTCCCCCGGCTGTTAGTCGGAGTGCACAATCGATTGGCTGATGCCGCACGGTGAGCAAACCGTCCAAGAGCGCCCGAAGGTTGACTCCTAGGGGAGACTGGCCCGCAGGCCAGCATCCTACCCTGGCTCTCACTTCTGCGTGGAGGCCGCTAGATGGGTGTTGACCCGTGAGTCTGATCGACCCTGAACAAATGGGTCTTCATGGCCAACGCCAACAGAGCCCATTAGCTCACAATTTGTAATGGCAGTCGAGTCTTTGAAAAATTCTTTTATTACTTGTTTATTAAGGAAGTTTCTAGTTACATCTGAGGTCAAACTCAAATCTCCAGCCACCAAAGCTATTATATTCCTATAGGAATTTATTAGGTATTGCTATCTTGCCTATTTAACAAAAACGCACTACTTATAGAAAATAATGTTGTTTTTTTATTTTAAAATCAGTTTTTAAGACGGTTTTTAAAAACTAACCTTGCCTACTCTGCCCCCGATAGTAAAAAGGGCGCATCTAACATTTTTTCCGAAATAGAATTATATATATTGCCGTGATCAGCAAAAAAAGACGCATCTGCTCATATTTTTTATATTTTTCTAGCTCGACTGTACACGAAGTTACAGTAACGTCAAAGGACGCAAGTACATGTATTTTTCTACGAATACTGAGTTAAAAGGACGCATTGAATGTAAACTAGAATGAAAAGGCTTATTTGTGTATATGTGTTCTTTTCTTTTGGAAAATTTCTAACAGTTCAGAAATTGAAAAGACGCATTTTCTTCTGTACTAAGTAGGTAAGACGTTAGTGATCACTTGCGTCTTTGCAATCTATTAATTCACTAAGTAGTTTAAGCGCATGTGGCAAATGGGCCTTTTATATTTAGTAATTCCTTTAGATGTTTGGACGCTTAATTAAGGGTAGGAATATTGCAAGTATAACCAATACTACATAAAAAGGCGCAAGTAGCCAATTGCAATTGCGACCTTTCAACTTGAGGAAAAATCTAGTCAGAACTCATGAACACTAAAAATAAAAGCAGTTCATTGACTATGCTTAGTTGAAAAGACGTAAATGGCTATTTACGACTTTTCAACCTAATATCAAGTATTTTCCTAAATTTTTTTTACTAAGATGAAAAGGAAAATTGTTAATAATTCAATAAATAATTAGGATATAGAAAACTTATAAATCACACATTATAGTTGAAACGCAAACCCTATTTATTGCATTAACAGAATGTGTCTATACTTTTTCTTTATGAGACAGCAAGCATTTAAATAATTTTTACACAAAACATTTTTTATCTCGGTTTAGACTTTATGCTACATGCGCCCTTCTTATTATCGGGGGCCGTACTGCTATATAGGCGTTTATGAACTGTATTTAAAAAAAGTAACAAGCTACCAAAATGTAGGCATTTGACTCATCTTTAAATGTCTATATCTCGGTTATTTATTGAGACCGAAAGAAGATTATTGCGGTTTATCAGCGTGCTAAAAAATCAACAATGTAGACCTGGTAGCAATGCCTAATAAATACCACTACATACATATAGATTAATCTGACCTGCAGTCGTTTTATTCTGTATCGTCTCTTCGAGCATTGAAACGATAGATTCCTCCGTGACTTCGGCCTCCCTCGGTTTGGGCGGAATGATCCCTTTCGCTCGCAGAACATCGTTCCATTCTGTGTCTTCGTTTGGATTCTGAGGACAAAACGAACAAAATTATCGAAACCGCGTCGAAAAACAACGCGAATCACATTAAAAAAACAGCAAATTTTCCACTTCGAAGATACGCTCGAGAAAACATAACCTGAAAAAGCTGTTTTTTACGCAAATGACCGGAGCTTTACGTTGTTTTGTATTATTTAAGATGGCGAATACTGATTTTAATACATTTTTATACACACCTGCATCTTTTCACGTTGTTTTATCGACTGTTTTGGGCGAATTCAAGATGACACGCAAAAGCGATAAAATAGGTTATGTCACCCGCGCCTGGATGACAGCTTGCTCTAGAGTTGCGTTTAGCAGTTTGCAATATACTCGATAAGTATCGATATCGAGTATAACGATTTTAGTCGCCTTCATCGCTATATTCATGAATTTATCAGACTCAATATTGTTATAGCATATTAGAGCCCTATTCTACTTTTTTTATAAATGAAAAAGTTTTCTATAATACATAAATTCCCAAGTTTGAGTTATGCCCGCTTAATTATATTTAGAATTGGTTTTTTATTACAAATAACCGGACGCAATATTAGCCGTATGATTATTCAATAATCCAAAAGTTCTTAACATCATAATAAATAACTTGCTAAATGTCTACTTTCTTGCAAATGTCTCCTTTATTACTAATATTTTTTTTTGTTATATGTAAAATTTAAAGCAAATAATTAGAGGTACGGAATTTTTGCAAAAAAGAAACGGAAATTTCGCAAAATGAATATCGAAAATATCGAGATTTCACTAAAATTCGCATATTCTACATATATGAAATAAAAACTCTTTTATAAACTTCTATTTTTAAAATTAATTAAATGCTGACATTGTTGTACTTCCAACTTTTGACTACTTAGAATCGTTATGTCCATAACGGCGACTTTATTACTGCCCTAGCTATACGAACGTACGTGATACCTCCGCTATATTATATACTTACCTTTTTTTTAATACATAAAAAATGTATATATAAATATATATATATATATATATATATATATATATATATATATATATATATATATATATATATATATATATATATATATATATATATATATATATATATATATATATATATATATATATATATATATATATATATATATATATATATATATATATATATATATATATATATATATATATATATATATATATATATATATATATATATATATATATATATATATGGAAAAACTCGTATTCGAACAATTATTCGCAGCTGTTCGTTCAGTCATAGTCCCAGAACAACACGGATTTTTCAAATCAAGGTCTGTAGAAACCAACCTTATTACCTTCACTGATTCTGTCCTTAAGTCTATGGATAAACGTATACAGGTTGATGCTCTATACACAGATTTTTCTAAGGCATTTGATAAAATAAATCATAACTTACTTTTAAAAAAGTTATGGGCTTTGGGGATTAGGGGTGACTTGTATCGCTGGATTTCCTCGTATATCGCATATCGGACTCAAGCGGTAGTTGTTCAGGGTTATCAATCCGAGTTTTCTGAAATTCCTTCAGGGGTACCGCAAGGCTCCCACTTAGGACCACTTCTTTTCCTTCTATACCTCAACGATATCACCAATTGCATGCTACATTCCAATATAGTCATATATGCGGATGACACGAAGATTTTTAGTGAGATCCGATCAATTAATGACTGCCTTAATTTGCAGGCAGATATAAACCGCCTTATGAAATATTGTTCAGATAACTGTCTCTTCGTTAACGTAAACAAATGTCACATACTCACATACTCCAGAAAAAAT